>JXCC01000287.1:0-15637 GCA_000817285.1 Curvularia papendorfii
TTATCTGGGCAACTCTGTTCTAATGTCATAAGAACATCTTCATTGCCCAGATCAAGCTTGTCTAGGAACTTGTCAAGCATGAGCAAACTTTCCATGAACTCGCCCTCATGTATCGTGTCCAGGCATGCGCATGTGGTCCAGAAGAGTTGTGGATATTGAATGAGGTCTTCTGGTGTCAGTGCCTCAATAATGGTCCTCAAGGTCGTGAGAATTTCCATTGAAAAGGTCTGTATGTCGCTCTCCTCATCAGAAATTGTGTTTGAAAGCCTTGCAAGCATATCGGAAAGCATCTGCTGATCGAGCGAACTCAGAATACAACGAAAGAGCTGGAACGATCGACAGGCGATATGTCGGACAGGGCAAGAGGTTGCCCAGTTCAATGCCACTCTTCCCCATGCTTCTCTTAGCCCAGGGTAGGCGAAAGTAAAGAACTTCATCACTTCCCCAGAAACGTACTCCATAGGTTCGGGAACCTTTGTGGTTGAGTCGGTCGCGTCTTTGCCGTTCTCATCATCGTAACTCCACACAACCTTGCTATCGCGCTGTCGAATACCTTCAACAAAGTCTTCGATAGACCTCTTGTCAATGCCTGGTGTGTCATCTTCAATTTTCGAGATGACAAGTTCATGGATCAAATGAACGAGCATCTCGCGAGCCTGATCTTGTACAACGGCTGTGTAGTGATCCCAGAGGACCAAGACCACCTGCAAAAGCAGGGGAATATGCTCTTTCGCAACTTCAACAGGAGAGACCATAAGGTCGACTAGCAATATTAGACAAACCTGGCCCAAAGCAAAACCCGACTATTGACGTCAGCAGCATGAAGATACATAGATTAGGGCGTACAAACCTGCTTGTTGCTACTAGGCAAAACCTTTGTGAGATCAGCCAGGTAGGGAAGATTCACAGCATCCGGTGGTGGCGGCATAGGTTCACGTTTCTCGCTCACCATAGACCTAGGGTTGATCTGAAGTAACAAAAACTCGACCACTTTTAGTCCTGCAGGCGTACTTGACAAATGGACGACAATCTGCTTGGAGTAGTCGACGTAATTTTGTTCTCGTCTATCCAGGCACAGGTTAATGATGAAGTTCAGAATCAGCTGAACATTGCCGCCATAGGGTCCAGTTGCCAGTGCTTGCCAGAGTGCCTGAATTTCATTGTGTAATACATTGCCAGAAGTAAATGTAATCTCAAAGAGGTTGACGAGTAGCATGTAAGAGTTAGCTGTTGGCCCGCCATCTGGATTGACTTGGAGTTCGACCGATTGTACCCATGGAAGCATAGCGGCGACCATGTTGCGTTTATGGTCGGGCTGAAGGTCCTTGAAGTAGTAAGAAAATTGCGAAAAGACCAAGAATGCGAGCTCTGCATGCTGCTTGGCCAGCCTGCGTGACGTCTCGAACTGCGCAAGTTTGTACACTGCGACTGTCTTATCTGAAATGCTGATGTCAAGGTCTTGCAACTTTGAGTTCTTCCCCTCTCGTGCTTCTAGTGTTCGTAGTAACCGCGCGGACTTCATGCGTATCTCGCTATTCTCATGACCTAGGGTATACAGGCCTGCACTGAGCACCTTCCAGAACGGCAGTGTGTACTCTTCGTGTTGTGTGAGGACTTGAGTAACCACCTCGAAATAGCTATAGAGAGCCTTTGCGGAGGGAGCGAGGTAGCACATCTCGATTGCCTTGTCCAATAGGAATGGGTGCTCGCGATTGTAGAGAATGAGGTTAGAGAGTGCTCGACGACCAATAGCATGTGTCCGGTCACTAGGAGTCTCGAATATGCTCTGTATCCAAGAGAGAATCCGCATGACGTCGAATTGCAGCAAAACTTTACTATCAGTTGTGATACTGACAGGTCCACCACATAGTGCAGCCATGGCGCTCAAAGCTGCGGTTCGAAGATCGCGTTTCTCGATTTCAAGCGCTGCTGTTGCACTGCCCTTGTTCACCGTGTCTGTTTCGCGATCGAGAATGGTACGGCGCATTTGTTCCTCACGCTGTCGGACTTGATGTTGGTTCGCAGAGTAGCCACACCAATCCTCCATCAACGTAAAAGCAGCCTTGCGAGCTTGAAATGGCATCCAGTGTAAAGGATCTGAAGTTTTGTTGATGCCCACGAAGAGAACTTCCACCAGGCCGCAGTAATGCGTACGTAGTTTCTGGTACCGCGCCTCGAGCTGAACCTCTGCGTCGCTCAGAAAGATTCTGAGGTCTTTTGTGTAGTTCATCAGGTTGTTGATGATCCACTCATCATTGTGGGCTTCTGGAGATTTCAGAAAGTGCTGCGCCGTCAGCTTGTACACGTGTGTGATTTCGGTTCGGAGGTGGTCCGTTCGATAGTTCATGGGTCGTGGGCTACTGATGGTTCTGTTGTGGTTGCCTAAGCGCATCTTGGCCTCCTCGGAGCAAGCAGCTACAATTCCTTGAAGCGATTCTAGTAGCGTGCGGTAAAGGTTGAGATTGACAGACCCAAGGCCGATAACAGCAGCATCCCGTATCGCACTATTCTCCACAGACAAAAATGGCAGGACCTTGGAGAACAGCTCCGTAGCTGTGTGCGGCTTGACCGCGCTCGTCTGAGAAGACTTTGAACTTTTCCTCGAATGATGTCCCTGTGTAGCTGAAGCGGCCGTTGGTCCCAAGCTGGTCAATGTCGTGAACGCAAAAATGAGGTAGAGCTTCCATTGTTCGACCACAATCTCCGGGGCCGTAGAAGCAAGGCGACCGGTGACTTTGTTGGTAGCAGGTTCGTAGGGCGATAAAGGGGTCGACCGCTGACCTTCAGCCAAAGAAGATAGCGTCCGGTACATTTGCGCCAGTCTTGCGCAGACAATATCCCGAGTAAGTGTTACAGCAAAGGGACAGATTTCGAAACTGATGCGAACCAGATTTGGAAAGATTTTGAACCACAGAGTGGTTTCATAGGGTATGTCACTGCTACAGAGCTCAACGAGTGTGCTCTGTACGTTGCTCTTGCGCATACCACGTTGAAGACGGCTGCGTTCAGCCAGGGATAACGTCTCGTCACTGATATCCAGGACTCTTTGCGGACTGCCCTCCATGACGCGAATGACCCTAGTGTTTGAGCCCCCTAGGGCTGTATCGAACTCGGTAATGAGACGCAGTACGGTTACGGCATAAGAACGCACACGACGGGACGGCGAGCAGAGAAAGAAGACGCCATGAGACTCAACCTCGTCCACGTGAGCCCATACAGATGAGAGATCAAGCTGGGCAGCACGGTTGCCAGAGCCATCATCTGGGGTGTCTAGTGCCGCTTTGCGTGTCTTCCGCTTGATTTCTTCGATCCATATCTGGAGCAACTCGACATAGAGCTTCAACGTGTTCTCTATGTGCCCAGGTCCGAGCATCCCGCCATCAGACATGGTAGCATACCGATCATCAAAATTGAAAATGAACCGTGCAAAGCCGATTGTGACTTGCTGAGCATGAGACTGTCGTGCTATAGACTTGAGCGACTGCGCTGAAGACACTGCAATGCTTCCTTGGACGTGAGCTGTCCCAGTGCACAATAAATTGACGAGAGAGTTGAAAGGGATATGCGGAGACAAGCAGCGCGGTAGAGCTTGGACGGCGACATGCAGCAGATCGTAAAACCCTTGTCGGGGATCTGTGTTGGCGAGAAAATCTTCACGACGCCCAAAGCTAAAAGCCTCTGCCATGGGTGTTTTTGGTGTCTGCACAGCGAACTTCTCGTCCAGGACGGCCTGTCCACCAAACGCGTTGTCGCAAATGATGGTAATCTCCCCTAGAATCTTGCAAAACCGAACGTAGTGCTCTTTGGCTACTTCAGTGAACCCGCTGAAATCTACGGGACGCGAAAGACGCTCTTCCTTGAGTAGGCTGGACTTTATGGGGAGGTGTTGTGGGGACCGCGCGCTACTGGAAGGAGCAGGGAGCTCGTTCGAGAGTGCATTGGGATCGTAATCGAAGGTCAGTGGAAAGGGAGGCTGCTCAGTGTTTTCCAGGTCGGCCATAATGGCAAGGAATGCGCGAATTCCGATGACCATACGCTCGGGCTCAAGATTCTCGACGCGCAGTTCCCGGCCTGACGTGAACATGTCCGAATTGAGAAGGGGGAACACAATGGTTTTGAAACAAAGGTCCTGGTACCTGTAGCCAATGATGCGTGCGAGCTGTATCAGAGGTTCCGCTATGACGGGTTCGGTGGAAAGATAGGATCTTCTCCCGGGCTGAAACACCATGCGAATAATCTCTTCTAATCGGCGTACAGCAACATTAGGAGCCTCGGTACCTCGTCGATACACATAAGTCCACACGAGTCGACAGATGCCACGGAGGGCTATTGGTCTGGTAGTGCGCTCCTTGAGCCTAGGCTGAGTCGACAGCGCCAACGCGAGCCATTGCGAAAGGAAGATGTCTATGGGAGAAGCACACAGAATGGCAGCCATGAGTGGAAACGCTTCGTGCCAATGCTTGGGTTTGCCGAGTAATATGGCAGCGCGCTGTTTCATCAACTCAATCACAGATTTCCACTTGGGCGTATTGAGCTCTACAGTGGCTTTGGAGGCAATGCGCAGCAACAGTTCCCTCAACACTTGACAATAAGCGTACTTGACAGGCTGACCATGGGCACTGGTGAAGAGCTTTGCCATGGAGAGCATAAAGTCGCATGTCCGGTCCCAGACATCGTCGGGGTAAGAGTCGACTTTCATGTGTCTTAGCGCGCGGATCAACATGGCTCCTTTAGCCTCATGGTCCCTGTTGTACTGGTTCTTTGCAGCTAGTTGGCTGTCGACCGTTTTCAAGTCGGTAATGAACTTCTCTTGCACCTGCTCGAAAATAAGCCCGCTCAACACACCCAGTAGTTGGCTGTAAATAGTCCAATTAGCAAGATTGAGAGATGAGATTTCGACGAGGTCAGGATCGACAGTACTGAGTTGACCGTAGAACAGAATCAAAAGGCGGTCAGCCATTTCGAATGTGAGGTTTTGAATGTCGGTTTGGGTCATGATTTCGATCAGGACGCGACATAGGAGGTAGGTCGAGACAGTGGAGCGTTGCTCGGCCTGTGTAACGGTGTGCTGCAGAGCAAGGATGTGTTCGGCCGTTGATGCCACAGAGGTTGTGGACTGGTTGTCTGGACTCTGTGTGGACTCTGTATTTCGCCTGGACAGGGAAGGATGAGGATGGGTCACCGGACTGGCTTGCCGTGCCTTGAATTCATCAGTAATGTCCTATTCTCTCACTTTCCAAGGAGAACAATGGGGCCTACATTGAGTAACTGTGTACGTAGCTTCGTCGCTTCCTCGCTCTTTGCTTTCCGCCAGAGCATTATGGTATCTATAAGGGGCTTGGGCTTTTGGCGAGCAATGTGACCTAGAGCCGCGATGAGCTGGTCGAAGGTGGGGTCTACGCCAGGTCCACAAACGCTCTCTACCTTTGCCTCTGGCTGGCCTCTTTCTGTTATGCATTGGTTGATTTTGTGTTCGGCTTGGCTAACAAAGGAGTTGAAGAGGTGGTGCAAGGCATATTCGCCCACTGTCTTGAGTTCGTGAGGGTGTTGCGGGTGCCGTGACTGAGAGCGATGGTGGTTATGGCCTTTTCGCGAGGATCTTGAACTGGGCGCCCGTTCTGGCTTGCGCAGGGGAGCATAGCCGTCGGCCGGGGCTGGCTGAGGGGGAGGACTGCCATATGGATTTCCAGAGCCTGAGCCCGGCTGCATGCCGTTGGCAGCAAAGGCTTCGGCTATGGATTCTTGCGACATGACGGCTCCATCGAGGGTTGCACCGGCGGCGGCGGCGATGATTTGGGGGCTCAGGGGGCTTGTGGCCGGCGAATTTACGAAGCTGGTGTTCCTCGAGTGTTGTATGCCGTGCACGATCGAAGTGTTGCGATTGTGGGCGTAGGAGCCCGACGGCTTTCGTTCGAGCGTGGCCAGGGTGCGGTCGGGGCTCGAACTGCTACTTGCGCCTTTTACGGCGGGCGTCTGCGACCGAGACGTAATTGTTCGCGACGAGGCTGTCAGTGCCCGTCCACGCGTCTGGCTGGGCTCACGCGAGGCCGACGAGGGGTGGTGGTCTATATGGTGCGACACATTCCCGGCAGCTGGTCGAGCTTGCAAGAGAGGGAACGCTGCTGTATCCAACACACAGTCCGGGTCAGCACAAAGTCGTTGCAGCACAGTAGAGGCGTCTCGACGCCGGCCGGTGTCCCAGTATGGCACAGCAGCGGGCGGGCATAGTCGAGCGTCGAGCCGTGTGGGGAGTGCGTTTCACGGTACGCTGGCACGGGTTGGGAACGACTACGCTCACAGGGGGGTGGGCGGGGGAGAAAGTTAACTTACACATGCCGCCGGCTTCCTGTGCAGCATCTTCCGCGTCTGACAGAGAGTCTTGCGGCCCGTACAGAGAGGCTCACTCGAGATACAAGGCCAGCGAGGGGGTCGCGTAGGCTGTCAATGATGTCTTTTGAGGCGGACGGAATAGGTAGACCCTTGCCCTGTGCCTGACGACTAGCCCATTTGGTGGCAACGATCATCAATGGCGCTCCGGCAGCGTCGCGGCTGTGAAGATCCATCCGGAATTAACATGCATTTCCCACGTGGAGGACCAAGGCAGCGATGCCCGTCTTGGAAGCACCCAAAGGGAGACGGATGGATATGGGGTGGTTCAGAGGGACATGAAGCCGCCCTAGCGCCGGTGCTGTGTGTGAGGTTTCCTGGCGACGGAGGGGCGTCACGTGAAAGGCCCGACGCCAACCGCCGCCGCAGGGCTGTCGACCGAGAGAGGAAGGGGGACAGACGAGCAAATCAAAACCCGGGCGCTGGAGTAGCTACTCGGGGCACTGGTCACCAGAACGAATGCAGCAGACGGCTCCCTTGGTTTTTCAAAGCGCCAGCCATGTCGCCCATGGCCAAGCGCACAAGCGTTGGCATGGCTGGCCGAGGCGATGGAGAAAAAGTACGCAGTGCTCCCGTATCAACGGACGAAACGGGTACCGGCGAAACACGCTCGAACACGCAGCCCCGATCAGGGCGAGGGCGAAGCAAGTGATTGCAGCAGTTCGGTGACTTTGTGACCTGAAAGTAGGTAGACACTAGTGTGTATGTAGTATGTACTGTAATAAGGTCAGAACTAATACCTAACGTCAGCTAGCTGCTGATGGTCAAACGGGCCACGCCATTGGCACATGATATGTAAGACAATATGTGCTTCGTACGAACAATAGCAACGACATGGTAAACAGCGGTGAAGATCAGGCAGGGCAGTGCAGTGCTAGCCCACCGTCACACGCCTGTGTCGGCCGGCAGTAGGGCGCGGGTTGTCGACGAAGCAAAGCAGCAGCATTGTGTGCCCCGCGTATGGAGAGACGACCACAGGACGGTCGGGAAAGCCAGGGTCCCGCCGCCGGCTGTTGCAGTCGCAGCGGAACTGGGCGGACCCATCGGCTCCGGCTCGGGCAGAGCAAGCCAGTCTGTGACGGCACCATCTGGCCATCGGAATCGCGCCGTCAGCAGAGCAGCGCCGCCAGACAGCACAAAACGCGCAACCACCCCTGGGCAAAAGCGAGCCAGGGAAAAGCAGACATATCCCCTTGTGGCCGCCTTCCTTCTGTGTCAGCATCGCCCTTCGGTTGCTTCAGGAGCCGGTTGGATTCGACGTCTGCGTCACCCCCGGCCGACGCAGCGTGTCCGATACTAAACGCCGCCTACCAATATTATCTGCTCGCTTGCCCGCTTTCGGACATCAAATAGATAACCGTGTCCATGTCAGCCCTGCCCCTCTGTCTTTCCTCTGCGTCCTGCTAACGCCTCCCCAGTACCATGGCGCAACTCGATACGCTCGACATCATCGTGCTGGCCGTCCTCCTGGCCGGCACCGTCGCCTACTTCACAAAGGGCACCTACTGGGCCGTCTCGGCCGACCCGTACGGCAGCTCGCTGGCCACGGCCAATGGCGCTGCGAAGGCGGGCAAGTCCCGCAACATCATAGAGAAGATGGACGAGACGGACAAGAACTGCGTCGTCTTCTACGGCAGCCAGACGGGCACCGCCGAGGACTACGCTTCGCGCATCTCCAAGGAGGGTCATTCACGCTTTGGTCTCAAGACAATGGTTGCCGATCTCGAGGAATACGACTACGACAATCTCGACACCTTCCCCGAAGACAAGCTCGCCGTCTTTGTCCTGGCCACCTATGGCGAGGGCGAACCCACCGACAATGCCGTCGAGTTTTACGAATTCCTTGGCTCCGAAGACATCGCCTTCTCCCAGGGCGGCGGCATCGAGGACAAGCCCCTCAGCAACCTCCACTACGTCGCTTTCGGTCTCGGCAACAACACCTACGAACACTACAACTCCATGGTCCGCAACGTCGACAAGTACCTGACAAGGCTCGGTGCGAAGCGACTGGGTACTGCTGGCGAGGGCGACGACGGTGCTGGTACAATGGAAGAGGATTTCCTCGCTTGGAAGGAGCCCATGTGGGCCGCCGTGGCAGAGAAAATGGGCTTGGAGGAGCGTGAGGCCATGTACGAGCCCGTCTTTGAAGTCACTGAGAAGCCAGACCTCTCCCCTGAGGACGATACCGTCTACCTGGGCGAGCCCAACAAGAACCATCTCGAGGGAACCCAAAAGGGTCCTTTCAACGCCAACAACCCCTTCATCGCTCCCATTGTCGAATCCGCCGAGCTCTTCAAGGACTCTGACCGAAACTGCCTGCACATGGAAATTAGCATTGCTGGTTCCAACCTGTCCTATACTACTGGTGATCACATTGCTATCTGGCCTACCAACGCTGGCAAAGAAGTCGACCGATTGTTCAAGGTCCTCGGCAAGGAGGACAAGCGTCACACTGTCATCTCCGTCCGTGGCCTCGACCCTACCGCCAAGGTTCCCTTCCCTTCGCCAACCACTTACGACGCCGCCATCCGCTACCACATCGAAATCAACGCCGCCGTGTCCCGCCAGCTTGTATCCGTCATTGCCCAGTTTGCTCCCAACGACGACATCAAGGCTGAAATCGTAAAGCTCGGTGGTGACAAGGACTACTTCAAGGAACAGGTCACCGATCGCAACCTCAACCTGGCACAACTCCTTGAGATTACCGGAAAGGGCGCTACTTGGGACAAGATCCCCTTCTCGTTCCTGTTTGAGACCATGGTCAAGATCCAGCCCCGTTACTACTCCATTTCCTCATCATCGCTGGTGCAGAAGGACAAGATCTCCATCACTGCTGTCGTCGAATCCATCGAGAAACCAGGCGCGCCGTATGCTCTTAAGGGTGTCACTACCAACTACCTGCTCGCCCTGAAGCAGAAGCAGCACGGTGACCCCAACCCGGATCCCCATGGTTTGAACTACTCTATTACTGGCCCGCGCAACAAGTACGATGGCATTCACGTCCCGGTCCATGTCCGCCACTCCAACTTCAAGCTTCCCTCGGACCCTTCAAAGCCCATCATCATGGTTGGCCCTGGTACCGGTGTCGCACCTTTCCGTGGTTTTGTCCAAGAGCGAGCTGCGCAAGCCAAGGCTGGCCAGAACGTTGGCAAGACTATCTTGTTCTTCGGATGCAGGAGGCAGTCAGAAGACTTCATGTACGCTGACGAATGGAAGGTACGTCGTCGATACTCATGTTTTCCCTTTTCTTTTTTACCATTGCTAACGTGATATACAGCAATACCAACAAGATCTTGGCGACAAATTCGAAATGCACACTGCCTTCTCCCGAGACGGCCCCCAAAAGGTCTATGTCCAGCACAAGCTCGAGGAGAACGGCGAAGAGGTCAACAGGCTGCTCGAGCAAAAGGCTTACTTCTACGTCTGTGGTGACGCCGCGCACATGGCCCGCGAAGTAAACACCCTCCTCGGTAAGATCATCGCCAAGTACCGAAACGTCTCGGAGACCAAGGGCGAGGAAATCGTAAAGGCAATGAGGGCCTCGAACCAGTACCAGGAAGACGTCTGGTCATGAAGAAGAGACTAGATTAAGGGGCAAGCGATCAATCAGGCGTCTGGGAACATATGGTGGTTCTTGAAAATGCATTTTCACGGTTAGATCTCTCTGGTGTGTCTGTGTGTAGGCGTTTGATCTAACGACATCATTTTTTGTCTTGGGGCCGTTTACTGGTGCTGGATCCATCATGTTGCCGATCCGCTATCTTCGCGTCGCTGCTTAAATAGATTCATTGTAATTCTTCGTTTTGAGCGCGTGCGTCTTACTTGGCATAGCCTGCGATGCGCAACAGAGGCCGTTGGATAGATTAGGACGTCTGTACTACATGGTCTCGCTCTGGGACAAGGGGGAAAAGGGGCTGATGTAGCGCTGCATTAGAATAACAATGTCGTGAGCTCTTGCAATAGTTTCAGGCTGTGATGTTCCTGTCGTGAAATGGTAGAAAACATGCCACTAGCCCATGCCTCCGGCTAACTCATTGGCTGTAGTCATGCAGTGACTCCTGTTGGGATGGCTTCACCTGAACTTCATGTCTTTCTATCAACTTCCATTCTCCCTCTCCCCTATTGCGTACATACACACCCCCAAGTCGCATTTGAGTCTTGGTTCTGGCCCACTTGGTTTGAAGCAATCGACTGCGCCGCGATAATCATCCATGCACCCGACTCTGATCACAACTTCCAAAGGCGGCCCCCAACATTTTACGTTGAGGCCTAGGATTTGTCGCGTGTCGAGCCCCAATTGCTCAAAAGTGCAGGGCACGTATGAGCTATATAGAGGACGTCACCCTCACAATTGCGATAGGGCATTACACAGCAGTTTCTGACTAGGTGTATTCGTCTGCATCTACCTGGCTGTGCATTGCATTTACAATGACTTCCTACACCGTAAGTCGACGTGGACCCACGGCTCAGCAACACGTTGAATGCATTGAGTTGAGACCCTGTGGATCCTCTTCTGCATGACAAGGAGTGACTTGCTCTGCCTGTTGCACAACATCGCAAATTCGACCAGAAGGGGTTGCTTTCCACCTTATTTCCCCTTTCTCTTTTGATCATGGTAGCGAGGAAATCCGAAATCCAGGTTCGAGGGTGAGACCCGGCCGAGGTTTATTAAGACCGTGACGGAGCAGGTTCAAGACAGCTCTCCACAAACTGGAAGCAGGCAGGCACAACTGCATGGGCTCAATGAGGATACAGCATTCGGCAAGCCGCACAACATGCGAGGTTCCTAGAGCAGCCCTCACATGTGAGAGACGCGGCGCGGAACTAACGAATGGCGGCACCTCGAAGCGCCACTCTTACAGGGCTCCCTGGACTCCATAATTCCTTTATTACTTCTCAGGCCATAGAGGAGACTCTATTAGTCTGCGATAATGGCAAGCGGCTGTTAAACTAACAAGACCGTTTCAACAGCCGGACAACCATTCGGATAGCTGCGTAGCGGGCGATGCGACACGGTAAGCAACTCGGCCGCGCCCACGCACCACGCGAGGAAGCGGGCAAACCTCCATTCGTCAAATCTGTATCACTCGAATAGACTGGGTGACGGCGGGCATCCGCTTTTCCAGTGCTTGAGAGAGGGCCATATATACAAGGTTGGTCAGCATGATCTCGTTGCACTGACTGCACTTTGAGCATGTCACATACTGACTTACATCCACAGGCCTTTTCTTCTATCTAGGACACATCATCCTGCACATATGATGTGGGTCTAACACGCTTGCCCGACGATGTGATCATCTTTTCCACATTGCTCAAGGGGGCTGGGTTTAGGCCCAAGCCTGCGGATCCGCCCTTGCATCAGCATTACCGTCGCAGGTAGCAGACAACCGTCGGGTGCCGAATATGTTTGGGGAGAGAAAGAGCCGGTGAACCTGGATTCGGTGTCCCATAGGCTCTCCTTGTGTGAGGGCGCTTCCTCAATCGTATCGTGTGGGGCTCCACACATCCACTTCGAGCCCTTGGTCCGCACAATTCCAGACGGCACTGGCCGTACTGTGCCGGCTTGTCGCGCGGGTTACAAGCGTGCTGCACATGCACCAACTTGGAGGCTATCACAGGTCTTGCACAGGTTAGCAGCCAGCTGGTAAGAGGCTGTGAGGACAGAAGTACCCTGCTTGTGTAGCATAACCAAGACGATGCTTGCTGATACGTTCTTAAACAGGACCTGTCCACATTTAGGAACATGAAAGTTGTCTTCTTGTAGCTCCGAGGGCAGGCTGGAGTGTACAAGTCACGAAACGACGAGCCGACTATTCGTGAAGGAGGAGGGCGTGCCCAACCGACGACGCATTTGAAGAGACACGCTTTCCGCATTCGAGGATCCAGTGGCAAGCAATGACGCTCTGGTGTTATTTCTCTCTTGCAGCTCCTCTCAGCCTTGCTGCTGCAAGGGCGGTGTGGCTGCATTCGTCGCTGCTTCTGGTGGAAGCTGGTTGCTGTGGGGGGAAACGCCTCGTCGTATGGCTGCTACACGGGGAGATGACGGCCGCGTCTGTGAGGATGCATGCAAGATACACAACGGCTAATCATGCATACTGTTACAGCTTGCTTGCGTACTGCTCTCGTGAGGCCAACATTTGGAGCGTACACAGGTCCAGTATGTAGCGCCCCCGTGATATATTAGACCAGCATCCTGCCACGGCAAAGAGGGCCCGCCCGAGCATTGTGCCTCTCATGGAAAACATATTTTGACATTGATATTCCGGGTAGCTCTTCGTCGGTATTCTCTAGGACAAACGGCGGTGCGACATTTGGACGGAAGCTGCCATAGCTGAAGCGCAGGTGCAGTTGTGGTTGTGTATGTGGGTGTCTCGTGGACAACGACGTGAAGGCTTGCATCTCTGGGAAGGTGAGTATCTACCGTCCTGTTTGTCTTCTTGCTGCTCCACCATGGCGGCTTCCCTGTCGGCGCGGAGGCTTCCTCCTCCGTCTTCATGATGCGGTCCACCAAGACCACATCGCCATGGCTCTTGCCCGTTCTGCCACACCCAGACGCCGTCCTCGGGTACTACATCTTCCATCTCCCCCCTCATCTCTCTTCTTCTCTCATTCACTCTTCTCCGCCTCTTTCTCACCAGTTACGCATCAGTGGCCACATTCTTTGTAGCTTTTCGCAGGTCAGCCAGTCATCCATCCCGTCCCTCATCCCCTCCTCCCATATCTTCTCACCATACTGATGCTCATTCTCCCACAGCTTTGGAGTCACTACCAGTCCCCCGCACATTGCAAAAGTTTGACATTTACGACCTGGTAGGCTCGTTTCCGTTTGCCTTTCACTGGCCAAGGACCCTGAACATCACCCCTTAGTGTTTGCTTTGCGTCATATTCATCAATCACCCCAACTAGAGTAAAATGCTGACTCATCAAACAGAGCAACCTTCTTCTCTACATCTCAGTCTACCTGTTCGCACCCCTTGTTGAGATCCTACTCGCTGCTCCCTTGGCGTCCGCTCTCATCAGCCCGCCATACCCACCAGCAGCTCTACGGCATAGTAACGTTCACACACTCTCTCAATCGACTGCTTATTTTGTCTTCGTACCACCACCCTTACATACGAATCGCAATGGCTACCAACGGTCGCCAGCAGAGCTACGTTGCTCCAGCAGCATCCTACAAGGGTCAGCATATGCTCGGCAATCAAGGTCATGGGTCCGCCCAATACCTCCCTCGAGGTCTGCTCATGCCCCCCCCACGGTGAGAATGGAATTCAAAGTCTGACGAACAATATGGCAGCCCTCAACATGCACGCTTCGTATGGTTCGTCGGGCGCCACCAAGTCTACCAACTCTGCACTTCCGGGTGGCTCTTCGGACTATAGCAACATCCCGCTATCCAATGGCCAAGATCTCTGGGTCCCCAATCAGCATGTCATTGGATCCATGTATCAGATGATACCCAGCACTCAGCACCAGACCGGTATGACTCCTTCTCCAGGTATGTATGGTCATGCTGGCACGTACCTTCACCAAGCGGCATATCAGTACGGTCAAGGCGTCGTCGACAATAGCCTGTACCACCAGCTTGGGCGGCTCGCATGTCCTCCGCAGAGATTCCATCGCTGATGACACCCCGTCGTGATTCCATCTCTTCGAACGAGAACGACAACCCTGGTACCCCTTACGGCGGTGGTGTATACCGCTACGGCAGTAGCACTGCCATTATGGATCGCTCCCCGAATGCACTCTACACGAGCAGTGCTACCCCTTCCCCGTCGCAGTTGGCTCACCCCTATCAGGTCATGGCTCCCATCCAGAAGCAGCATACTATGCCCACCCTGCCTCCCCATCTTCTTGCTCTTGTACACCAGGATCCTCCTATCCCTCGGGCTATTCCTGCTCCCAGTTCCCCACACAAGCCACTCGACCGTAGCCTGGAGAACAAGACCGGAGAAACCAACGTCTACATTCGCGGCCTACTTCCTGAGACCACAGATGAGATGCTGCACATGTGGGGTAAGCGCTTCGGTGATATCCAGAGCTCCAAGTCCATCATTGACCTCAAGACCAACCTTTGCAAGGGGTAAGTGGCCTCTTACTCATGTCAATGCAGCACTAATCAACTATTCGATACAGATTCGGCTTCATCAAGTATCACAACTTCGAGGATGCTGAGGACTGCATCCGTGGCTTTCATTATCTTGGATACGAAGTCAGCTTCGCTCGTGTATGTTCTCGTTCTCTGATTACCTATTTTGACTTGCTAACCTTATATAGGAATCCTTCTACTCCAAGCTCAAGAAGTTCGCTGACGAGAGCAACACCAACCTTTACGTGTCCAACATTCCCAAGAACATGAATGAGCATGTGAGTCATGGCCGCAATCCTGCTCATTTGACATGAATAACACTGTCAGGAATTGGCCTCGATCTTCGCACCTCACAAGGTTTGCTCGAGCAGAATACTTCGCGACTCTTCTGGTACGGGCCGTGGTGTAGGTTTTGCTCGGTAAGTCATGGAGCTCTCTTCAGGACTTGTGCGTCACTAATCATTGGCAGCTTTGAGTCACGCGAAATCTGCGACCAGGTCATCAAGGAGTTCAACAACACCCCTGTGTCTAAACCTGGCGGCGAGGAACACCTCATCCAGATTCGCTTCTCCGATACTCACGAGCAGAAGATGCTGAAGCAGCAGACTGCTGCAGGTCGTGTGTTCCGCGCTGCAGAGTACGAAGTTGGTGTTGCTCAGGCCCGCGCCCTGGGAACGCCCGATCGTTACCTTTCTGCATCTCCCATCTCGCCTGCTCACACAAACGAATTCGAGATGTTCATGCGCGGCCAACGGCAACCATGGTCACCACCGGTACCATCCATACTGGGACCTGCTCGTTCATCTGTCTACTACATGCCCCAAGGTGGCCCAATCAAGAGTGACGATGGCACATCGGAAAATGGCGTCGAAGTCAAGACCAACCCCACGACTCCAGTCAAGGCCGAGGACAAGTCTGGCTCACCGAGCCGATTTTCTAGCCGCAACGACTAGACGAAAGCCTTTTGGAGCGGGCTATCGACATCTCCTTCGCGTATGCACTATTTTTCGAGGCCGCTCCATCAACATCAACCTGCCGCATCCTCTTTCAGACTTCCTCGGCAACGATCACATACCATGAACATAAGCTAGGAAGGACACGCTATCTTAACACACCACATCGTTGCACTCTATCAGAAGCTCGGAGCTTTCGTCATTCATTTCT
>JXCC01000288.1:0-21445 GCA_000817285.1 Curvularia papendorfii
CTAGGTTAGTAGGTATCGGCGACTAAGGCGGCTCGTCTTAAGGTAGCACATCTTCCTATTCTACTATCTCCTTAAACAACTAAAGGTTTAGGTCCTTTACCTCGTCTTCTACTAGCTATATAGATTTAGATATAGTACGTAATAAATCTCTATAATAACTAGTAGGGTTAAGCTAAGAAATTTAGCGTTAGGATAGGAAAGTTAGAGTTAAATTAAAAGGATTAGGGGATAAGTATTTAGCTATAGAGTAGATGAAAGTAAGGTAAAGGTAAAAGTAAGTGCACGGACTACCTAGGCTCCTACTAAGGGTCTACGAGATAGTTAGCAAGAATCGCTATAACTTAATAAAGTAGTAATAAAATACTATAATAACTAGCTTATTAGATAGAGCTACTCTAGCGCTTTTAAATAAGACTAAAATTAACGCGCTCTAACTTTTATTAGCCAAGATATTAGCTATATAAAAGGTATTATTCGCTAGCGCGTCGCTAGCGCGAAATCCATAGCGCACGAACCTCTATTACCTTAATAGGTGGACTATTACTAAACTTCCTACTCTCTCTTAGTAACTATCTCCCCCCCCCCCCTTTCTACTATACTAGATATTATACTAGTACTTTTATTATAGTTAGTAATATCGCGCACGCTAGAAATTAAGCGTAAGTCTACGATAGAGGATGATAGTGACGTACCTAAGGGTCTAGCACCTCCACGTATTATCTAAATACCTAAGGGCTTTACTAAGTAGGAGTAGGTAGAGCTTACTAAAGTAATAATCTTAGTCTATTATTATAGTAAATACTAATATTAGTAGGGCTTTAAAAATAAGTAAGACGAGATTAATTTTATTATTACGTAACGTGGATTTAGAGGTTTCTAAAAGGGTCGTCCAACTAGTCTATAAGTCTAATATTAAGGTTAGCTTAGTAATATAGCTTAAGCTATTATATAGAGAGATCTCGCTACGTCACGTACTAAGGAAGAAGCCACTCTCTAACACGCTAAAGATACTAACCACGCTACTTAGGCGAAATTTCTTAAGTTACTTAAAGAGAAAGAATAGTATAAGACTACTAGAGAGGATAAGAAGGATAGGATTATAAAGGCCTATCTTAAGAAGTATAAATCTTAGCGTTTTAAATAAAAGCGAAGTAGTAAGTTATTATAGTTTTTTATTATAGATATTTATAATAGTTATTAGCTAATTAGATAATAAATACTCTATAAGCTATATATACGAAATAGTCTAAGATCTAGAATAAGATTAATAAAAGATAGTATTAGCTTATTCTCTAGACTACCCTAGCGATGCCCTATTTAATACCTCTACTAAGGGGTCTTACGTTTCTACTCATCTCTATAGTTAAAAGAAGGGTTATTAACTTACTTTTACGTAAAGAATATCTTTAAGGATTAGCTAAGCTAAATAATAACGCCTTTAAGAGCGAGTAAGTATAAGATAAGTAGCTTAAGTTTTACGAGAGTCTTTCTCTTAAGGAAAAAGAGCTTACTATAGATATTCCTAGCTATAAGTTTATTATAGTTTATTATTATATTTAACGACTAACTAGTATAGATAAGAAGAGTCTACTTCTATCCTTAACTAGTTTAATCTAGATATACGTCTTAAGGATAAAAAGCTATATATTAAGGGCTATAGTAGTGATAAGTGTAAAGAAGAGGTTAATAACGAAGATAAGACTATAAATAAGGGTAAGAATAGCTATAGTAGTAACGATAGCTTTTTAGCTCTATAGGGGGCTAATAGTGCTAAGGTAGAGGAGGCTAAGAATTAAGACGAAGAGAAGTCTAAGTAGTGCCGGCGTATCTAAGCATATCTCTAATAATACTCTAGTAGTTATAGTTTAGGGTATTATACTAGAGTTTATCCTAGCTAATAATTATAGTATAACTCCTATATTAATCTAAACTTTCTTTTATATAAAACCTACTTTAGATATATCTAAAATAATACTAGTATTTTAGATAATCTTAGCTATACTAGAAGCTAGAGGACTTAGAACTTCTTACTATATCTAGTTTTCTATAGATAATATCTATCTATCTAGTAACTTTAATTTATTATAGTTATTTATTATAGATATAACCTTTAGGATAGCTTAAGCCTTCTATAGAACTACTAGATATCCTTACGTATCTTAAGATAAGTGCTCTATACTAAGATAAAGGTGGTCTTAAAGATACACTTACACTCGTCTAGTATCTAGTACTTAAAAATAATAGTAGTAAAGAGAATAAAGTAATTATTTTAAACTAGAAGGAGTAGTAGAATAAAACACTATAGGCTTAAGATCCTTCTAAGCTAGTTTTATACTAGGGCTCTTTTTATCGTATACAGCTAAATTTAGATAAACTTTAGAGAGGCTATAGAGTTCCTAACTAGCTATCTATATATCTTCTACTCGAACTATAGTTATATACTCGCGCACCTATTAGCTAGAAATATTAGTATAAAGTATCTTTATAGACATCGTTAAACCTAGACTTACTAGCTTATCTCTTCGCCTATACATAATGAGCTATCGAACTCTCTCTACCAAAGTATCCTACTACTAGAAAATATCAATCCTTATATAATACTAGCCTACTTAACTAAGATATATAAATAAGAATTAGTAAGAGTAGTAATTAATAACTACTAGAGCTTCTAAACACTTAAGCGGCCATTATTCTAATAATTTCTCTAGTTTCTCTAGCCTAACGCTATAATTATTAGCCGTTATAAATTTAAGTTAGCTTTTAAGTTATAATTTAAGAAGGCTTTAGCTAAGCTTCTTAATAATCTTAGCTAAGGAATAAAAATATTACTTATATTAGATAGTTAGGCTTTAAGTAACTATCTTAGTTTCCTTATAATTAAAGATTATTATATTAATACTTAATAGCAACTTAAAGAAAAACTTTTAGATTTTATACTAATTATAGGAGATATACTAGAGCTTTAATAGTAGATAAAGTTCTAAAACTCCTTTCTAAGAGTAACTCTAGAAGAAATTGCTATCTATTACTTACGATAATGCTAGTAATAATAGCACTCTTACGTAGTCTCTTTAGTAAGGTCTATAATAACTTAGTATAAGCTAGAGTCTAAGTGAAAATACTATTCCCTACTTAGCCTATATTATTCAACCTCGTTATCTAGGATATTATTTAGCACTTAAGGCTATCAGCTTCCACTAAGTTAGATAATATATAAGATTTATAGAGATAATAGATTAATAAAGTAGATACTAATATCTTAGTCCCTAATTCACTTCGCAAGGGAGGTTTTTTTATTATAGTTATTTATTATATACTAACTATAATATAGATTAGAGTAATCTATATTATAGTTAACTTATCTTCTTAGTAATATGAATAGTTTCTCGCGATATAACGGGATCTACTATTAAAAAAACGCCTTAGTGTTATCCGTGATATAAGAATATAATAGAACTTAATATATAATATATATAAGTGCGTAGTTAAGCTTTAGTAATATATTAATAAATAGCTTAAAGATAAGATTATATTAAGGGTTCCTATCTATACAAAAAACCTCTTAGAAGCCGACAATAATACTAATATTAATTCTTAGGATCTTAAGAGACTACGACTATCTACGCAAGAATAGTCGCATCTTAAGATAGTTACTAAAATACTTAGTTATTTTAAGACTATAATAATATCTCTAAGTTAGAGTTAAAAATCTTAAATACTATATATCTAGCTTATATATAATTAGCTTTTTAATTTTCTTAATTAGATAGAGGTTAATTTAGGAGAAGACTTAGAGAATAGCAACTAGCTATAAGTAGTAAGAGCTATAGTAGTAAAAGAGAGGGTAAAGTTGAGTAAATACTACTTGAAAATAGATAAAGAGCGTAGCTTCTTATTTAACTACGCGATAATTCTTAATCTAACGTAAAAGCTTATAGCCTATAAGATATTATTATAGATATTTATTATAGATAGATACTAATAGAAGATATAGGATAAGATATAGGAGTTTTAAGATAAGCATATCTACTAGTAGTAGTTTCTTAATTATCTAGCTTAATATAATAATTAAGAAACTATATAGTTAATACTAAGCTTATTTCTTAGAGATTATTAAGTACTAAATAGTTTTAAAGGCCTATTTTACTTTAATTATAATTAAGCTAGATTTCTCTTTTAAGCTAAGATTCTTTAAGCTAAGAGATTAAGGAGAGTAGAGGGCTAACCTATTAAGAAGGGAGCTATATCTAAGTAGCCCTAGTATTAATCTAAGGGAATATATTAATATCTTAGAGTAATAGAAAGTAAGTAAGATTAGTACCTCTACCTTACCTAAGTTATAAAAGATATTCTAGCTATACTAATTACGTAAGTAGGTGTAGAGAGAGTCTTTAGTATTACTAAAGAAGTTATTAATGATTATCGATATTAGCTTTCTACTAAAATAATTTAATAACTTATAATTCTTAAATTTATGAATTCTAATAAGATAGAGAGTTTTAATAGAAACTTAGATACGAGCCTATAGAGGAAGCTACCTAACTTTCTAATAATATTAGTAATTTATTTAAGCTCCTAGTAGGTATAAAGGAGTTTAGGAGTTAGCGTTAGAGTTAGGATATAGAAGAGTCTATAGAGGAAGTAGATAAGGTAGAGGACGAGTTACTACTTCCTCCACGAAAGCGTGTCCGCCCTACGCGCTACCATAATAGTTAACTATAATAAATTCTATTAGTTCTATCTTAAAGTTCTTTTTAAAGTTACTATAATAATAAACTAGTTATAATAAATTTAAATCTTTTCTACCCTTAAAGCTATTTATAACCTAGCTAGGTAGGCTATACCTAGCCCTACCCCTACCTAACTCCTTAGTAACCTAGCCCTACCCTAGCCCGAGTGCTAAGTAACCTAGCCCTACCCTAGCCTAACTCTTAGCAGCCCTAGCCCTACCCTAGCCCGAGTGCCAAGTAACCTAGCCCTGCCCAGCCCGACTCTTAGCAGCCCTAGCCCTACCCCAGCCCGAGTGTCTATAGCCCTAAGCCCTACCCCAACCCGAGCCGGGTGCCCCATACCCGTTTACCAGTCTAAGCACGAGAGAGAAGTAGATAACCTATTAAGGGGCTAGCTACTCCCTAAATAGAGACTTAGGGATATAGCTAGAGCTAGAATAGAGTACTAAGATACTTAAAGATAGTAACTTTATCTAAATTAATAAGGAGGACGACGACTTCTTAAACGAAGATAACTAAAACTAAGAAACTAGCACTCTACTAGAAATAGAAAGGGGAGTAAAAGGACCCTAGTAGAGAAGTAGCGCCCTAAGATAGAGGGTGGCTTAAGAAAAGTAATATTATATAAATAGATCCCTAGAAATAGATTATAAAACTCGCCTAGCTTCTATAGGATATAGAGGATAGAGGAGACCTAAAAGAAGTAATTACGATTCTCTAAAAACGCCTTAAAAGGGCTAAATAATTAGTAGGTGACTAGACCCCTAATAGGGAAGGGATAGAGAGACCCTAGAATAAAACTAAAGAAGCCTTAGAAACCCTTAGAGCCTTAAACGCGGCGCCTCGCCTAAGGCTTAGCGAAGCTATAAGGCCTCTACTACCCTAATAGGTTAAGTAATAGATTAAGGATATTGAAGGAGTATTTGTAATAGTAGTAGTCTAGGAGGATAGCGACACCTAGACCCTTTAGGTGATAGGAACTATTATATATATAGTTTATAGAGAATTGCTCTAGGAATAGCTTAATAATAGGCCGCCTAAGGGATAGTAATAGGTAAAAAGCGAAGAAAGGGCCCTAGTATAAGACCTAGTCCTTATAAAATATAAGAACTACTTAAGGTTCTATAACTCTATATAGAGAGACTCTAATAATATAAACTCCTTCCTACTCCACTTAAGAAAGAGGGAGTCTCTCCTACCTAGAAGTCCATTTAAAATACTATTAGGAGAAGACGACGACGAAGTAAAAATAACCTTCGTCTAGTCTAAGATCCTTAATATAATACGCTATAAGATATAGTAGTATAAAGAGTTTAGTAATATTACTATATAGCTAAACTTTAAGAGAAACTTAAGAAACGTAGAAAATATAACACGCTCCTTAGAGAGCCTAATAACGTAGCAGAGCTTCCTTAATAGGTTAATAGGACGTAAAGGAAAATATTAAACCTCTCTAAAGAATAAAGGAGGTAAAAAATAGAATTATAGACTATTAAATAAATTTAGTTAACTAGCTAACTACTAGAGTGATAAAGGCGATAAATAGAGGCGATTAAACTACTAATTATTAAAAGTAATAATTAAGAAATAGGAAAATAGGTAATATAAAGAACGCCGCGATAGTAGTTATATTAATAGGAAACTATATTACTAATATTAGAAGTAGAGAACCTATAAATAAAGTAAACCTAACGAGATAGGGGAAGGCAAGCCCTAGTCGCGAACCTATCCTAACTACCTCTAGAGAAAAACTTAAATGGGAGACATCTCCACATTATAGTAGAAGTAGAGCTTAAGCTATCTAATAGCTCTACGGCGAAGCTCTAGGCCCTATACGACTTAGAATTAGAGTTAAATATAATATATAAAAGAATATCGTAGAAGTATAGACTAAATAATATAGAGTTTAAAGCCTATCTAAGCGTAAGCTTTCTAGATAATAAAGAACTAAAACTTATTAGACTATATAGTCTAATAGTAAGTTGCCACGATAACAACGGCATAGAGAAATCTATTAGCCCCTAGGAATTCTAGGTAGCCAACTTTAGGGGATATAATATAGTATTAGGATATCTATAGCTACGAGAAGCCGACCCCTAGATTAGATTCTTTAAAGGGACGTTCCGCTAGTGGCCTGAGAACGCAGCGGACCGTATCTAAATAATAGACGTAGAGAGCCTATTTAAGGACATCTTAAAAGGAGAAAAGGTATATATACTACACCTAGGGGGGCTATTATACACGAACATCTCTAAGAGACTCTACGCAATCCTACGAAATATAGATAAATAGCTTACTAATAGAGTAGCGTTAGAGTAGTTAGGACTAAGTAGCGACGCTAAATAATTAGAAGAATAGTATAATTAGAGAGGACTACTATAGTTAAAATAATAGGCTAACTCTATAGAAGCCCACCTTACTAGATACGTCGCTAACTACCTAGAACTAGGAAGCTTGCCTTAGAAGGTAAAGTAGAATACTATCGCGGTAGTATTCTAAGAGGACCTAAGAAGGGCCTCTATAGTCCTAATAAAGGACTAATAGAAGCCTAAAGGCTCCTTAACCTCTAATAAAATATATATAGATAATAAACTAGATATAGAGGAGCTCTAATATATTCTAAGTAAACTATACTATAGATAGCTAGCCTTTAATAAAAGGTAAACACGTATAATCTATCCTTATAGGGATTATAACTACGCTATAGATATAAAGGAAGGGAAGAAGATATCTAACCTCCTAATCTACAACCTCTTAGAGTGAGAGCTAGAGATTCTATAGAGCTACCTCGCGGAGGCGTAGGAGAAGAGGTGGATTAGACTAAGTAAGTCGCCTATAGGCGCCCCTATACTCTTTATCCTAAAGTTAGATAGTATAATATAATTATATATTAATTATAGGGGACTAAATAATATAATAATTAAGAATTACTACCTAATCCCTCTTATAAGCGAGATACTAGACTAGCTTTTAAAGGTAAGCGTCTATACTAAACTCAACTTACGTAACACCTACTATAGGCTACGTATTAAAAAGGGAGACGAATAGAAGATAGCCTTTAAAATAAGATATAGCCACTTTAAATATAATATAATACCATTTGGGCTCGCTAACGCTCTAGTAATATTCTAATCCTACGTTTATAGAGCTCTAGGAGGCCTAGTAGATAGAATATGCGTACTCTATTTAGACAACATCCTTATATACTCTAAGCGAGAAGAGGATTACGACTAATACGTAGAGGAGGTCCTTAAACGTTTAGTATAATAGGGGCTATACTATAAGGTAAGTAAATATATATTCTCTATAAAGATAGTAGAGTACTTTAGCTTTATTATAACCCTAGACGGCGTGGTAATAGACCCTATAAGAGTGTAAGTGATTAGAGATTAGCTTAAACTAAAAGAATATAAGGAAATCTAGGTCTTCTTAGGCTTCTATAACTTCTACTAAAGGTTTATTTATAACTACTCTAAAATTATAAGACTAATATAGGACCTAATAACGCGCGCCTAAACCCTACTAACGGCCTACGAGGGCCCGAAGTAGGTAAAGCTAGGAAAAAGACTATAAAGACTAAGAAAGGTCCCACTAAGTAGTACTTACTATAGTAATAGGAAGGCGAAGTGAGGCAAGTTGTCAGATAAGAGCAATAGTTGTCTTGATACCAAACTCCTCAGTAGGGGCCAGGCATATAGCTAATCAGGCTGGCTACCAAGAGAAATCCCTACTCAAGCTAGAGCTACTGTGGCTAGGACTAGAATAAGAAAATAGACCCCTTTAAGGGGACGCGCGGGCGCGTCTCTAAGAAGATATGATTAATTAATTTAGTATTATTATATATATTTATTATAGTCTACTATCCTTAACCACCCCTTATAATCTAATAATTAAGAGTCTTAGTACCTTAACTAAACTAACTAATATAAACTACTAATTAGTTCTAATTAACGCGACGATCGCCCTCCGCGACTAGTATAATTACTACACCTAGTATAATTAGCTATAAGCTCGCTATATCGCCTATAAAGTATAGGACTAAGTCAATCTAGACTTAGTAGTAGCCCTAATAGCCGAACTAATCGCACTAGAGCTTCTAGATATATCTATATTCACCCCAGCCTCCTCCTTGGCTAAGGGCTATGTACTAGCTAGAATATTAGATCTATCCTCGTTAGGGTAGAGAGCCTTTAAGGACGATCTTAAGTTCTATAAGCTATAAATAGATAAATATAAAGTGCGATACGTAGTATATAAAATAGAGTTAGCTAATCTATAGTAAATTATAGCGCTTATATAAGCTATAGTATCTTAGTATCTCTAGCGTATCTACTACCTACCTAATTAATCTATTAAATAGTAGATTACTAATCTATAAATAGAGATAGGGATTACATAGGACTATAAAAGAAAGATGGCTAGGACTCGCTACTATAACGCACTTAAGCCTCCACGATCTATAACTTTATAGGATACCTAGCTCACTAAGTATAATTAAGTAATAATAGAAGCTAAAGTACTTAGAGTGCCTAAGGTCCTCTAGTTTAGAGAAGTTGCTAAAGACTTCTATATAGTAGTAGAAAAGATTACCCTATTATAAGTAGCTAGTTACTAATTCTAGCTATAAGCTTAGCTATATATATAATAGGCAGCCTAGCTACTAGTATAGCAGCCGCTAGTGTAATAGCTAGCTTAGCTACTAATAAGAAGGCCTAACTAAGCCCGTAGGGATATAATTAGAAGCTTTTATTAAAATATAATAATAAGCTATCTAATTATAAGAGGTAGAAGCTAAAAGGTAGCTCTTATAATAGAGGAGTTATTATATTTTATAAATAAAGTTTATTAGTCTAAAGGGGACGCCTAATAGAGTAACTAAAGAAGTAAATATAAAAATCTTAAGCGTAGTAAACTAATAGCACTAGCTAATTACTAGAAAGCGCTAGGGCTATAAGTAGTAAACTAAGTAGTACTAGAGCAAGATTATAATCTCTAGAAAGCGCTAGGGCTACGCTAAGTAAACTAAGTAGCACTAGAGCTAGATTATAGACTCTAGAAGCGCTAAGGCTCGTAAAATTTCACTCTATCTAGCTTGTAACATAAGACACTCACTTTAGTAGTGCTTCTATCTTAACCTAGAGGATACATGTCAGGAATTGGCCCAGGTTGGGCCAATCCAGCCCGACATGGGCCTTATTAGTCATCATGGCCGTCTTTATGTCTATAAATACCCTACGATCACTGGAGTAGCTCCCCAGTGATTCGTCTCGTATCAATACGGCTGTTTGCTCATCGATTCATCTGATATATCCCGTGCTGTACTCAACCTAGCCACAGTCTAACATTCGAATCACTCTACCCTTAGTACACCTACGGGATATCAGACGAAGCCATGGACGCTGTAAACAACCGCCATACCCGGAGTCGCCAGAGAGTGCTAGGGACAGCGAGCAGGGAGACTCGCAATTGCAGCCAACGTTATCCCGTGGTTCAACTCACGCTCTAGTAGCGAGCGGACTGGATCAACGCCGCTGGAAGCAGAACACCCGAAGGGGCTCAGATAAGCCCAAATGAGACCAACGTGGCCCATCCGAGAGAGGACCACCCACTATGGCGCAACAGCTCCACGAGCTACGCGAATGGCGTCAACGAGCGCTCGACGAACAGGAACTACGACACCTTCAAGAGATCAAACGTAGGTTGAGCAGGGAGACACTTCAGCGCTCACTGAAGGCGTACTACACGCGCCGCGGTCGAAGAGACACACATGAGCCAAACGCAGGTGCTCCACGCCCAGAGAAGCCAACACAGTTCACTAACCGCGATCGTGCGGAATTCAACGTTGGGCACGCGATTGCGAGGCAACCTTCCGCGGTAGCCCAAGACATTCCAGACGGACGCTATCAAGATTGATTTTGGACTAAGGTACATCACCGATCCTCTTAGATCCACATGGGATGCCTACACCCATGACCAACAGCGGAAGGATAGCGCCTGGGAGCCTTCTTGGGAAAACCTAAAGACTGTCATGGTAGACTCCCTAGGACCACCAGAGCAACGAAAACTCGTGGCCCATAGGGCACTCAAGCAGGTCAGGCAGGACTGGTCGCAGGATCCAAACGATCTTTTGGCAAACTTGACACGCTTTGGACCGAACTAGGCGATTTCTACCCAGAAGAGCAGAGGATAATGGATTTCGTAGGGGCATTGACACCAACGATCCAGAAGGAACTTCTGTTGCTAGATCCAGCGCAACGAAGCACGCTCACAGACGTGAACAGTAGAGCCAGGCTCATCTGGGATCGGACGCGCAAGGATACGCCTAAAGCCAGCAGGTCAGGCGGGAGTAGAGGAAATCGACCACACTCACCACCAAAGAATGAAGGGGGAAACGAAAAGACCTGGAAAAGGCCAAGACGAGAGACCCCTGACCGTAGACAGGACAGAAACTTCAATAAGGTTTGGAGGCGAGACGCAAGAAGCAACATAACCTGTTTTAACTGCAAAGAACCTGGACATATCGCAAGGGATTGCGAGAAGGCAACAGCAAATAATCCTAGGCCTTCTGAGACAACGCCGGGGAAAGGCAGGGGGCGGAGAGCTTAATCGCCCTCCTCTCCGCCCATATCGCACGGCTTGAAATGAAGGAGGATCTAGTCTCCCTAAAAGAGGCTATGTACTCGAAACCAAGCCCTCTGCTCGAAGTAAGGGTGCAAATTGGACAGGATCCAATGACCGCACTAGTGGATGGAGGATCACAACTGAACCTCCTATCAATCCACAAGGCTAGAGAACACGAGCTTCGTGTAACCGCGTTGCCAAATCTAATGGCAGAAACCCTAAGTGGGGCCGAATTCAAGATCTATGGTACTACAGAAGTGACCATGAAGATAACAGACTCAAGAGGTCGTGTAAAAGAGCACATCGTGCCCTTTATTGTCGCAGAAATCAAGCATTACCAAGCATGCCTTGGCTTGCCTTGGATTGACGCGTATCTGCCCAAAATAAGCTATCGCTCGAGGCGACTGCTATTCAGGGGCGAGAAAAGCCTGGCCAGGGCAACATATGAGAAAGTAGCGTTAGAAGACGCTGAAGAATTCGAGAAGACGCTTCGAACGCCGATGACGGACGTGTATGCGCTACAAGTGTCCACTGTGAGTGGGCTGGGACCCAGGCGACGACGATGAGGATTGGGAAGGGTTAGAGAAGCCCAAGAGAGCCCAAGCTGGCCCTGATCAAGCCAAACTGCCTCAGTTGCCAGCACAGTATGCGGACTTTGCTGAACTCGGGTCAGAAGAGGACTCGAAAGGTCTTGCCGAACATGGACCGCAAGACTTGGTGATAACCTTGCAAGAAGGCACCATGCCGCCACACCAACCGCTATACAGCCTCTCTAAGGGAGAGCTAGCGTTGCTCCGAGAGTACCTAGAGGAGTATCTCGCGAGAGGGTGGATAAGGCACTCGAAGTCGCCAGCAGGCGCACCAATACTCTTCGCGAAGAAGAAAGACGGCAGTATGAGACTGTGCGTAGACTATAGAGGTCTAAATGCGATAACTATCAAAAATCGCCACCCCTTGCCCTTGATCACGGAGTCCTTGGATAGATTAGCGCAAGCAAAAGTACTATACCAAGTTAGACGTCCGGGAAGCTTATCATAGGGTAAGGATTAAGAAAGGAGACGAATGGAAGACAGCCTTCCGCACTAGATACGGCCATTTTGAGTACACTGTAATGCCTTTTGGCCTTACGAACGCCCCTGCGCAGTTCCAGGCTTACATACACCATGTCCTTGCAGGACTGGTAGATGTAACCTGTATCGTGTACTTGGACGATATCTTAGTGTTCTCCGACACAGAAGAGCAGCATGAGGCTCACGTGCGCGAAGTCCTTGACAGACTGCGGCAAGCAAAGCTGTACTTGAAAATTTCAAAGTGCGAATGGCATACACAGCGCACAGAGTTCCTAGGCTACATTATTAGCCCCGACGGTATTAGTATCGACCTAGAGCGGGCGAAAACGGCCCAAGAGTGGCCAGAGCCGCGCACAGTGCGCGACATTCGCGTCTTTCTGGGCTTCATGAACTACTATAGACGATTTATCGCTAACTTCTCAAGAATAGCCCTGCCATTGACTGAACTGACGAAAAAAGAGTCAAACGCGGCAAAAGGGGGGAGAGCCCAGCGAAGGGAGGAAAGCGTGCCTCTAATCCTTGGAGAAAAGGCTAAGAAGGCCTTCCAGACCCTCAAAAACTCTTTCATAGATATTCCAATACTGATTCATTTTAACCCAGAAAACCAGACTAGGGTACAGACAGACGCATCAGGCGGCGCTGTCGCAGGTATCCTTAGCCAATACGTCACGAACGAGGCGTGCTGGAGACCAGTAGATTTCTACTCGCGCAAGCTAATAGCGGCTGAGTACAACTACGATACGCATGACCAAGAACTGCTCGCAATTGTCGCAAGCCTCCAACACTGGCGACGATACCTCGACGGCGTGCATTTCGAGCTGATCACGGATCACCATAACCTAAAATGGTTCATGCAGACCAAAACGCTCAACCATAGGCAAGTTCGGTCCTATTTGGCCCTATCTAGATTCGATTTCACTATTATGCACCAACCTGGCAAGACAAACCCTGCAGACGGTCCCTCAAGGCGGCCAGATTACATGCAGAACGCCAAAGACCCTGAGCAGAAAAATAATACAGCCTATTTGACAGGGCTGCAACAGCTTCTATCGGAGGGCCCAAAAGAGAACCGGCTGCTTGCGGCCGCAGTAACGCGAAGACAAGCGCGCCAATCAGAGGCGCCAATGTCCAAAGCAGATTTAGCCTTCGCCGAAACGGCGTCCGAAGCTCCATCAGAGACAGACGAATACACATCGGACTCCTGCAGCTCAGATAGCGGTGCGGAAGAGCAGCCAGGGCCAAAGGCGGGCAGAAGGGCCCAATCAAGGCCAAAAGAGCTTAAAACGACCCAAGAAAAGGCTGCAGCTCTCGAACAATGCCACGACAACCCACTTGCAGGCCACTTTGGCGCAAGACGGACGCTCGAGAAGCTGTCACGCCACTATAAGTGGAAAAGCATGCGGAAAGACGTAGAGGAATACTGCAAGTCGTGCACAATATGCCAAAAGGCCAACCCAAGAAGGCATTTACCCTACGGTCCACTTGCTCCACTACCACCTCCAAAGGCGGCCTGGGAGGAGGTAACGATGGACTTTATCACTGAGCTGCCTCCAAGCAAGTTTATGGGCGTGGTATACGACTCGATACTTGTAATAGTCGACAGATTGACCAAAATGGCGCATTACGTGCCAGCGCGGGCAAATTGGGATGGAACAGACCTAGCACAGGCCTGGATACGGGAAATCATACGCCTCCACGGCGTACCCGCCCGAATTATCTCAGACAGAGGACCACTGATGAGCTCTGCGCACTGGAAAACCTTCCTACACTACTTAAACTCAAAACGCGTCCTCACGTCAGCGTATCACCCACAAACAGACGGCCAGACAGAACGTCAGAATCAAACACTAGAGCAATACCTACGCTGCTTTTGCTCACTTGAGCAAGACGACTGGGCACTCTGGATATCAGTAGGAGAGTTCGCATACAATGATAGTATTCACGCCACCACAGGACTCACACCTTTCCGAGCTTGCACTGGAACAAACCCAAGAAGCGCAAAATGGCCTAAAGAGGGCCAAACAGGAGGCGAAAACCCCGTCGCGCACCAAACTGCTGCAAGAATACTCGAACTACAACGGGAATGCAAAGCAAAGATCCTAAAGGCGCAAGAATACCAAAAGCAATACGCCGATAAAAAGAGACTTCTAATACCTTTTTCAGTAGGAGACAAAGTACTTCTATCAAATCGACACATCCGCTCTCTCCGACCAAAGAAAAAGCTAGACTGGAAATATGTAGGCCCAGGGACGATTTTGGACCAAATTGGCCCATCAGCGTTCAAAGTGGACTTTCCTGGCCTAAAGAACGTTCATCCAGTCTTTCACGCGTCGCTATTAGAACCATACAAGCAAAGTGGAGAAATACCGCACCCAGAGGTGCCGCAGCAACATGAACTAGGCGAATTTGGTGACGACGTGTACTACGTGGACGAAATCGTCGACCATAGGAAGAATGAGGACGACCAATGGGAATACCTCGTCAAATGGGCCGGCTACCCTGAGTCTGAGAATACGTGGGAACCGGCCGCAAACGTCACTCAGAGATCCCTGCAAGAGTTTTGGGAAAAAACGAAACAAATACCAAGACGTCGACGCGCAAGAAGGCGCAAGCAAGCGTAGTGAAGCCCATAATGGGTCCTTACGTGTACCTTCACCCAATTTTGTCCACTATCGGTGGTTTTATGGGTGTTTAACGGCACGAGGGATAACTAAAGCCAGATTTGAGCCAATCTGGCCCAAAATGGACTGGAGTATGCCTGCTAAGCTTACACAAAGGAAAACCCCGCGTCAATTAAGACTAAGGGTTACCTCTAAACATCTAAAGTCACTTACAAAAATCCAAATACGAGACTTGGAGGGAAAATCAAAAACTTCCATTACTATTATGGCCGAGAAGGGGGGGTATCTCAAAACTAGAAAAGGCCGAAGGGGGTCACAAGTGACCCAAATGGGACCAAACACGACCAAATCGACCCAAAGGAAGCCGAGCAGACACAAGCCATCACTCCCTGCCCTCAAGCGCCTCCTCAATCTCCTTCTCGAGTCGTTCCATCTCCTTGCGCTCCTCCTTCATCTGGTTAGTGAGTTTGCGCTTCTGTTTGGCATTGGCGCCGGCATGAAGGGCCTGAAGGGTCTCGATCTTCTCCTTGATGCGACGAACTTGATCCTCCATGAGGCCGATGGCAGACGAAGGCACCTGGATCTTCACGAAAGTCAGCAAGGTCTAAATGGGGACAAATTGGACTAGAAAGGGGGGGAAAGGGCCAAATACCTCCTTCCTGCGCCCACTAGCACCGGTCTTGGCCTTCTTGACACGCTCCTCGACACGCTGCTCAACCTCGAGGTCATGGGCTCTTTTGCGGACCTCTTGGTCCTTCTTGGAGCGACCAGTGCCCTTCAAAGTGGCCTTGGACTGCGGGTCTTGGTCGGAAGTCAGGGCACCGGAGGAGAGGAATAGGCACTTGTCGTGAGGCTCGTACCTAGCCCAAGTTAGCCCAAAACGGTCCAAATCGGGCCAAATAAGACAAACGTGGGTTACTTACTTCTTGAGCGCGGCAACATACGGCTGAGCGGCGAGAGCGAGCTCCATGACGGCCATCTTGTATGCCTTGGTAGCAGTAGCGTTGTCCTCGGTCGGCCCGTCGTTGGCATCGAGCTTATCGAAGGCATCCTGGACCGCCTTGACAAGACCCTGGAGCTCCTCCCAGTCAACGTCAACGCCCTTGGGGAACTGACGAAGTTAGTCCAACCAGGTCCAAATTGGGCCAAAATGGAGACGAATGGGCCAACTTACCGCATAACAAGGCCTGTTGATGTAAGCGCAACGAAGACAGCGCATAATCTGCTGAGCGGGACCACCACCGACAGACTTGAGGCTGTACGGAGCCCAACCTTTGGCCACATCCTCCTTGGTGATGTCCATCATGACACAACCAGCCTTGCCGAAGACCGTCGGCTCGGCACCCTTGAAAGAGTCCATGCAACACGCGCAGACATAATACGAGGCCTGGCCATACCTCGCGAACAAATTGGAGATCGTGCTGCGGTTGATCGAGCCAAGTTCGGTAGACATGGTCGAAATCGGGGCCTTGTGGGGTGCGCTAGTCCAAATGAGGCAGAATTGAGTAAGGACGGGCCGGACGGACAGAAAAGAGCCCTACAAACGTTAGCCTGGTCAAACAAACACCAAACATGTCGAAACAGGACGAAACGGGCCCAAATTGGGGGCAATCTGCCCGCTCCAGGCCTATTAAGGCCTGACTAAAGGAAACACTGAAAATCGACGAATACTTACTCGGTTGAGTCGGATAGGGCTGAGAGGTAGGAGACTTGGCAGAAGCTGTCTATTGTACCCACCTAGATCGCGCTAGTGCGCGCATGATCTTGGCGTCACGTGACGTCCACCAGGGCCAACGCAAAGGGTGAAGGTGAGGGAATTAGGCAGACGCGTGAGGCCCCACTTATGTGACGTCACTATCATTGGCGAGAGCAAGGTGAAGGTCAGAAGCTCAGCCCTGTGCCACTGGGCCACTGCAACCAAAAAGGTACGAGTAATCAGCGTTCTGCTTGTTCCCTACACAGGATAGGATATATCGTCACCACAGCGCCTGACAGTGACGTTGATCCATACGAAAACCCTCTCAGATAGCAAAAGATGCCAGATCCGCCAGTTCAGGATTATTCCCCTGCTACTGGGGCAGCAGCAGCCTAAGAAGGGGGATATTGTCAGGAATTGGCCCAGGTTGGGCCAATCCAGCCCGACATGGGCCTTATTAGTCATCATGGCCGTCTTTATGTCTATAAATACCCTACGATCACTGGAGTAGCTCCCCAGTGATTCGTCTCGTATCAATACGGCTGTTTGCTCATCGATTCATCTGATATATCCCGTGCTGTACTCAACCTAGCCCACAGTCTAACAATACACCTAAGTAGTAAAAGCTAAATTAAGTAATTTAAAGATTAGTAGAACTTCAATTAGACTATAATCTAGATTTTTAGAGTCTAATTAGGGCCTAAAGCTAGCTAAGGATAAGAACTCTAGCTATTAAGTAATCCTAAACTCCTAACCTAGAAGAACTTAATTAGTAACTAAATAGACGATAGGTAGCCTAAATTAAGGTAGTATTTACTATAGCACTTATAATAAGCCGATTAGATTATCTACTATATTACTTATTTATACTTAACTCTAGCTTAATATACTATATTACTAATAATCTAAGTAAGGTATATAACTATTAGCTACCTATAGAAGGAGACTTTATCTAGGTAGGTAATAGTTAAATATAGATTAAAGAATATAGAATAATAATCCTTCACCTTAAATATTAATAGAGAATAGAGAGGCTAGTACTATAGTATATAGCTATCTACCTAGATCTACTATATAACCTAGTCTCCTTTCGAAGACTTAGATAATTAGGAATCTAGTGGGATACTAGATTAGAGCTAATAGCATTAAAAAAAATTAATAGAATAACTATCTATAAGCTTATTAAACGCTATAGCTAATAGGTATTTAAGACTTATAGTATCTAGGTGCTTAGCTATACACCTAGATTCTATGCCTAGCTAGATATTTAAGCACTCTACACCTACAGACACTCCTCTAAGACTAAGAAACTAGCCTAGCGAGCGATAGCGCTGCTCTAGTATAAGAGGCTAGGCCACCTAGGCCCTATAGCTATTAAGCACCTAGTATAGCAAGCTAAGGGGGTGCGAGTTAAGAGGATTACTATAGTAGAGTACAACGCCTATAGAAGAGCTAAGATACGCTAATAGATTAGTAGAATACTAAGAATTAATAATTATAGGCCTATAGAGAGGATCTCTCTTAACTTCTATAGCTATAAGACTTAATTATTTAATAAGAAGAAATTATAGATATTAATTATAGATAAATACTTAAGATACTAGTAAAATTTCTATCTATTAGATAATTATATAGCTAAATTAATTATTAGAATCCTAGTAAATTTTATTAGATTTCTCTAGAATTAATTTAATATCACCCTAAAGGTTATAGAGACTAATAATAAGATTGTAATAGTTAAGCTAGAAGTAGAGCGCTAGTTACAAGGCTAAGGGATTAGTATTAAGCCTTTAGCACTAGATACTTAAGCTTAGAATAGCGGAGCTAAACGCTTAGGGGGTGTAAATAAGGAGAAAGCCTAGGCAATACGCCTAGACGCTAATCTCCCTTAGGAACTCTAGCTAGAAATTATAAGAGCCGTAGTATATCTATATAATTAGATACTAAGCTATATTAATTAGTAGAAAATACTATATAAGGTCTTCTTCACCTATATATTCTAATTAAATAAGATAGTCTTATCACTAAAGAAGCCTAAGCTAGCTCACTTAAAGGTATATAGATGTAAGGCGTTCGTAATAACTATATAATAATACCTACTAAGGTAAATTAAGACTGTAGAGGCTTAATCCTAAAATATAGATTAGCTACTTAGTTAGATACTAAGCATTAAATATCTATTAGGTCTAGATCCTATCTCTCGCCAAGGTAATTAGTACTAGAGACGTAATCTTCAACGAGGATAAAATATTTAATAGAAAGACTAAGGATCTAATAGATAATCTTATATATAATACTATATTAGAGATAGCCACGTATATTAAGTTAATTAAGCTTCCTCTACTAGCCTAGAATACTAGGACTAAGTCCTTCCTTAAAGATAATAAGATAATTAATAATAACTTAGAAGAAGAGACTAATAATAATCCTCTAGGCTACTATATAGGACGGAAGATCTAAGAGTACTATCCTACTCCTCTAGCTACTCCACTACTAGTAGTACTACTAGCTTAGCTAATAAGTGGAGATGTAGATACTCTAGAGATCCGATCGTTTAAGATAGTCCTATAGGCAGCAGCCTTTATAGCTGGAATAGAAGCTAGGAGCATAGGTGACTATAGTGGTAATAAGATAGATAAGGCATAGCTTAAGTGGCTACTTACTAAGGGAGTTTAGATATATTAATCTTAACTACCTAATCTACTAATAGCTAGATTAGATCTTAATAAGTATCCTATAGGAGAGCTATTTAAAGAAGCCTAATAAGTATATCTTAATAGCTATAAGATTACTAAATCCTAGGTTAAGGTACCCTATAAGGTAGCTAAGGTAAGTAGATAATAGATCCTAGACTATATATAGGTATATATCTACAAATTTAATTAAGATAACTAGTTCCTTAAGTATAAGACACGACTAGTAGTTAAAGGAGATTAGTAGCGTAATATTACGTCCTAAAATATATACACTACTACTCTAGCTAGATAATCCTTTTATTTACTTATAGCTATCGCCGCTAAATATAACTTTAAACTAAAATAGTTTAATATTACTAATATATTTATTTATACACCTCTAGATTAGGAGGTATATATACGTATATTATAAGGATATTAGAAGCCTAGTACTATTCTTAAGCTCTAGAAAGCACTATATAGGCTAAGGATATCGCCGGCCCTATAGTAGAGAGATTTTATAGCTACACTTACTAAACTAGAGTTCTAGATTATACCCTATAAGCCCTACTATATAATTAAGGATAGTATTATTATATTCTTCTATATAGATAACATTATTCTAGCCTATAATAAAGAATAGGCTTAAGAGGCCTAGACTATTATCTAGAGTCTCTAGAAGATATACTTAATAACTAGCAGAGACAATCTATAGTAGTTTCTTAGGATTAAAATAAGAAGAGATCGATTAAAGTAACTAATCTATCTATCCTAAGGTGCCTACTATAAGAAGATTAGCTAACTAGCTAAGGATTAGATAATTTAGTATAATACTCCTATAGCTAGTACTAAGCTATAACCTAGAGAAGGGCTAGCTACTCTATTAGAGATTAATAAATACTAACGTAAGATTGGATCCCTACTCTATATAGCTATTAACACTAGACTAGATATCGTATTTACTACTTTAAGACTAGCTAGATTCCTAGCTAATCCTAGCTAAGAACACTAAAGAGTAGTAGATCGAGTGATCCTATATCTAGAAGAGACAAAGTAGCTAATACTACAACTAGGAGGGGGCAACTCTATGTAAGTGGCTAGTAACGTATCTTTTACTAATAATATAATCGACCGTAAGAGCTCCTAGGGATATACTATTAAGCTATTTAATAGGCTAATTGCCTAGAGAGCGAGTAAGTAAGATATAGTCACTATGTCCACCACTAAAGCTAAACTCTTAGCTCTCTCCTAAGTAGCTAAGGAGGCTATTTTTATATTAAGATTAATTTAAGAGCTTAAGATTAAGCTACTAAGCCTAACTATTAAAATCTAATATAATAATTAGTAGACTATCCGCTTAGTTACCTAGGAGATCTTAAGACTCTAGACTAAGCTCTAGTATATAGATATCCACAACTACTAGCTAAGATAAGAGGTTACTAATAGGTGGATTAAAGTAGTATATATTAAATCCTTAGATATAATCGTGGATAGACTTACTAAAGCTCTCCTAGTAAACTAGTGGTGGAGATTTCTAACTTAACTAGGACTAGTAGAAAGCTTAAATTAAGAGATAGCCTAAATAGTACCTCTACTTAAGATCTAAGAATAACTTAAGCGTCTAGCTAATTAATTAAGGGGCGATTTAGCTTAGAGACCTAGAGGAACTCTAAGCTAAGGGGGGTGTATTAGATAAAAGTAATAGTTATCTTAATACTAAACTCTTTAGTAGGGGCTAGGTATATAGCTAATTAGGCTGGCTGCTAAGAAAAATCCCTACTTAAGCTGGAGCTACTATGGCTAGGACTAGACTGGTAAACGGGTATGGGGCACCCGGCTCGGGTTGGGGTAGGGCTTAGGGCTATAGACACTCGGGCTGGGGTAGGGCTAGGGCTGCTAAGAGTCGGGCTAGGGCAGGGCTAGGTTGCTTAGCACTCGGGCTGGGGTAGGGCTAGGGCTACTAAGAGTTAGGCTAGGGTAGGGCTAGGTTACTTGGCACTCAGGCTGGGCAGGGCTAGGTTACTAAGGAGTT